>JAJJWX010000628.1:0-20564 GCA_023529315.1 Papaver bracteatum | reverse complement strand
CTTGGAGGCCGGGTACCTATACCTCCCTAGCTTCGGTTCCAAAATTTTGGAACTGTACCTGTACCTTGTACCTCGGTTCCGGTACCGTACGGTACACATACGGTACCAGGTACGGTACCGGTACCAATCGGTACTTTCTGCTAGAATTTTAGTTTTATCCTTATCAATTTCACACCATGTATGTCCATTGATCTTCATAAATCACCAGCAGCTCCGCAATCAACTTTAGGGACAACACCTCTATCACCAGAACCACCACCGTCACCTACACCAGCGGAAATAACACAACCACTACCACAAACCACATAGACATCATTCCCTCAACTATTTAGATTTTAGTCTCTATTAACAACTTCCAGGTCTCTTCCCTGCGTCAACAACACCACCATTTCACCACCAACATCACCCCACAACCTTAACTGCCCTGTGAATCAACTCTAATAACATCAGCACAACACAATATCATTCACATCTAGTTCATTTTCTTCACCCATTATCTGTTGTTTCAAACTAAGAAACCCTAGTTCCTAAATTGGGAAGGAACACGAGAAAATCTAATCCGTGACTCTCAATTTCAAAATTAAACAAAAATTGAATCTTCATAACTCCAATTCAAAACAAACCCATCTAAGATTTATTAATCCCTACCTAATTTTACTTAAACTGATTCAAATAGATGAGACCCTTCCTTTTATTGATTCTCTAAGTTTTGAATGATCTCCTGAATCAATACTACCACCATAGGTTGTTCTTAATTATATTTCCTCTTCACTCAATCTTGGTCTCATAATCTTCATCTCCATAAATTCTTCATCCACGAACTCCACGGAATCGATTATATTGATTAAGAGTAAAAAAACAAGAAAGTAAGAATATGAATTATGACATGTTTTTAGATTAATATTCCGAACATATAAGAGTAAATTATACATGAAAAATTACAAATGATTGTATTTAAATTAGAAACGGATATAATCTTTGATATTAAGTTTCTCTGACACCCTAATACTGCTTCATTTCAATTCTATCATCTCAAATCAATCTTTAAAACATACAATGATTAGTACCAAACAAACTCATCTTCTTTGACCATTCTTCCAAAACACTCTTCAATTCCCTTGCAGGGTTCAAAGAGTCCAGCAGACTTGACAATCTTATCCTGGTGATAGTATTATGGATTTCACATGCCCATGTGTCTTTGTATCCAGAAAGAACATGTCCACCATCTTCTGGTAACCCCAGTGGAGGTTCAGCTGGTTTCAGCTTCTTATTCAAGTGACAGGGAGGCATGTAGGAATCAACTAGTTTAGTGATAACCCTATTATTCCTTACGGTTGTTTGCATCTTGTCAGCATTTTGTTCAACCTCAACCCTTATTTCTTGACCATTACCATTACCATTACCTTCATCTTCTTATTCTTTATCTTCTTCAAAAAAATCATCATTATCTTTATCTCTATTATTTTTATCACCATCATCATTATCTCCTCCAACAGGTGGCATTCCTTGATCATCATCATCATTATCATCGTTATCTAATCCAGCAACCGGAGTTCCTTGAACATCATCATCATTACCTCTTCTAGAAGATGGAATTGATTGGTCTTCATCTGGAGTTAATTTCTTCTGAATCACTTGATTGCGATGGTGGCTAAGAATCATTTCATTCACGGATCTTAAGCGTTCCCGGCTCAATGACTACCCATCAATGTGTTGTAGTCAATAGTTAATCACCAACGCGGGGAGGTTTTGAAGTAGGAGTAATAATTTATTATTTCCCTGCTTACCACCCTAAACAAGAACAATGAAAAAAACTTTCTTTCGTCATGGTCTATAATCTATGCCAACTAAAAAATAGTCGCCAGGGAAGTATTCAAAAATCATGCCGTCCAATAAAAAAATGTAATACATGAACACAAGAATTTCCACACAATTATTTGGCAGGGTCGATAATCTATAGAATGCCGACTAATACTCAGTCGGCAGGGTTGTACTCAAATAACATGTCGGCTATTAACTACATGGGACTCAGAAATTTCTTCTTCTTCAACGGTTTTTTTATTCTGTTTGTGTTGAATTACTTTTCCAAATCCAGGGTCTTCAGTACTTGGTTTTCTATAAAAAAAATTTAACACGCGGCTTCATATTAGAAGATTAATCGACAATGGAATTTTCAAATCAACGAGTTTTCGATGGAGGTGTAATGGGGGGAGCCGGTACGGTAGAGGAGAAGATGAAATGAAAATGAGTTGAAAAAATTGATTAAGGTAACGGGAAAGGGTAGTTTTGTAACTTCACCTATTAGGACACCCCCTTTAACAATTAAAAAGAGTCCACTTAAAATAGGTTATATATACCCTAATTAATCTGGGTATACAGCAATCTAGCCAGGTCAAAATTATACTCCCCCTGTTTCAAAAAGACAGTCCCCTTTGACTTTGTCAAAATATTATGAAGTCCATAATACTTTACTTGTTTACCCTTAATTATTTACCTATTTTATGTTAATAAAAATGCAAGTATTTAAAACTGCCTAAAATTGTTAAGAATTTTGTAAATACTCCCTCCGTTCCATTTTAGATGATGTTTTTGGAGTTTTCACGCAGATTAAGAAATAGAGAGAGATATAGAGATTTTCCACCTATACCCTTGAGAAAAGTCTTCAAACATTAAATTTTATTAGTGCATTTAAAAATAAATTTATAGTTCCAAGACAAAATGTAAGGGTGATATTGGTAGTTTTGTGGAAAAATATGAAAACTTTCAAGTATTATGGAACAAAAAAATAACCCTAAAACATCATCTAAAATGGAACAGAGGGAGTAGGAAATAAAAAAAGAAAAATTAAAAGATATCGAATTTATGGAGTATAAACTCTTTAGGGAATTTAATTCTTGGAGAAAAATATATTTTCTTTCAAAAGGAATAAATGATATATTTGTTTCCTTAATTGTACAAATTTCTTTAATATTTTAGATTAGGTCCCCTCGGTCTGTTTAGAAGCGCTCATATGTATATAAATATTGGGGTGAGATGGTCGGGGACATCATTTTAGACACGTTAAACACATTCACCATACACAAAATATGACTTTAGCAAAAAGTTTGTTAGATTTGAACCAACACTTGATTATACTTCATTCATTCATTCACTCACTCACTTTCTCAAATCGCATTCACAAGATCACTTCTCGTCTTATTTTGTCCTTGTCGTAACTATATAAAAGGTTGTACCCCAGTTGATATCCTTGGTCTTAATATATGCATGGATAGATAGACTAGCCGAATCCATTGCAATTTTCCATCAATGAAGTTGGAAAGTGGTGATTTATATGATTTTATTTTTAAAAAATAAATGTTATATATGACTAGAAGTGTAAAATATTCCCGCTATGTTGTAAATGGCACCATAGGCGCTTGCCTAGGCGAACGAGTCGCCAAAGGGGCGCCACGACAATAGAACGCTCAAGATGCTAATGTATGAGCAAATTTTTTTTTTTTTTTTCATATTTTCTCTAGGAAAAGGGTTTGGCACCTTAACTCGCTGAGTACCAAATACAACATAGCATATCGGTATAACACATCTGAATTCGCAAATCACATGTTTAGCATTCCGCACCGATGTGCCTCTTTGCCTAGCGCAACACAACGTATTAAGCCAACATGACGTGTTGTGCTCAAGTTTTAGCATCTTGTGTCGTACCAAGAGTGTGCTGCCACAAAACATTTTATACATCAGTAGGGTGCACATGCTTTAAATTCCATGTCTAATTATTGCGCATTAAAATACATCTACTTTGAACAAAAGAAAAAGAAATGCATATATTAAGATGAAGATAGTTGGGGCTATCATTTGAGACACGTTAAAGATGCTACAAAAGAAAACAAAAAAAAATTTGACATGTGATAGACAGCTTCACCGTCCACAAAATACGACTGAGTGCCAGAATTTTGCACTATAAATATCAGCTCGATTATATTTCACTCATCATTCATTCACTTTCTCAAATGGCAATCACAAGTAGAATTAATTTCATCTCTCTTCTTGTGTTACTCTGTTTCGCAACATATTCCTTGACAACAAAAGCATGTCATAAAACTGATAAAGTTGCACTGCTTGATTTCAAGAGTTTGATCATCCAAGATCCAACTAAACTGTTGAAGACTTGGAATCCATCCACTGATTGTTGCATCAAATGGGAAGGTGTTGCTTGCGGCTCTAACGGTCGTGTCGTTAACTTAACACGTCCTGGTTTATATTCCACTGACGACGCAATCTTCGATACGTTCATGAACGGAACAATCTCTCCATCTCTGGGGAATCTCGAGTTTCTTCGCTTCTTAGACCTGAGTAACCTCAAGCTGTTAAAAGGATCAATCCCTACTTCGCTTGGGAAATTAACACAGCTTAATCATCTTTTCCTTGATACAAACCAACTCGAGGGTCAAATTCCTGTCTCATTCCAAAAACTTACAAAGCTCAGAAGGATGTACCTCAGTGATAATCGTCTATCTGGTCCAGTTCCAACCTCCATGCTCCAACAAATGTCTTCGCTTTCGGAACTCGGTTTGTATAATAATCAGCTATCTGGTGGAATTCCATCCTCAATCCGTAATTTAATTTCGCTGACAAGAATTGATATTCATGGAAACCAATTCTCGGGTAGTATACCAAGTACTATTGGTTTACTTAAGAAGTTGAACTATGTAGACTTATCGGCAAACAAGATCTCAGGAATCATACCTCCATCCATTGGAGAACTATCCAGACTAAACTCTCTATATCTCTTTCAAAACAAGCTCACCGGAAGCATTCCAAGTTCATTCTCAGGGCTAAGTTCTCTTAAAATCTTCCGATTGGAAGACAACAAACTTACTGGTGGTTTACCATCCATGGATAAAATTCCACTCGAACAGTTGGTACTTGATAACAACAAGTTAACAGGTGACTTACCTGCTAGTATCGGTAAACTTACAAACCTTGATAGATTCACCTTAAAGAACAACGGTTTTACGGGTAAAATTCCGTCCAGTTTTAGCAATCTTAATGTTGTAACTCTGGATCTGTCGCACAACAAGTTGACAGGTAAAATTCCTGCATTTAAGAATGCATTTCCTGCATCCTCTTTCGAGGGTAATTCTGGCTTGTGCGGTTCTCCACTCCCTCCTTGTAAAGCTGCCTAGTAATTATATCTTTGTATCTCTTCTGTAATTCTGTTTTCAGTCGATCAAAATTAATAAATTGCTCCACTTTCCTGCTACAATTTTGCATTTAAACATAACTAGATGACCGCTGCCACGGTGGGATGGCCGATCGAAGAAATCGACGCAAAACTAAATTTTGTATTCATAATTTAGTTCCGTCATAAGTCCACCGAATCGGACTTGAAAATTTGGAACGCGAGATAGTAAAGCTCACCTGATTTACTGCTTTAAATCGCTGAACTCCGATCCCGACCCATTTCCCCTGCAAAATTCAATTAAGGGCCTTAAAATTTATACAGCCGCAGGGACAGTGCTATCAAAGCAATCAAAGTGCCTTAAAATTTGTTGGCCATGATTTTCTAATGGGATCGTACACTAAGCTTTGCCTGGTTTAATTTGGTGTGCACGCACGTGCAAGACACCAATCATGTGCACGGTTGGAGCCATTACTTAGTTCCACAAGTGTGTTTATGTGAGAGCGCAAGCCACGTGTTAGTTCAGTTTATGACAACTTAGAACAGCTTTGTAATTCGAAGGGAAATGAAAACGGACCTTCTTGGGGTTTTTCTTTCTCTTTCGCATTTGGATCCGCACAGTACCACCATCTCCTCCTCTATCAATATTCCACTTCCACCACTAATTTATTTCCCGTTCGGTGACTATGAGTGTATTCGATGGGATTAGATTAGCCAATTAACTTCGATTGAAATTAGGAGTGTATTCGATGGGATTAGATTAACCAATTAACTTCGATTCGTTTTACATTTGAACTGGATCTGATAATCTCGTGCAGAAATGAAAATCTTGTGGTAAAGAATTTAGAAGCTCACTTCCTGAACAAGCCTCTCTTAACCCCAGTTGTTTGAGGAGAGAACCGGTTGGTTTTTGTTTTAGGGAAGTTCCATTTGTTTCGCTTGTAAGAACTGTGTTTCGTTAAGAATGAAAAAAATAAAATTGTGTCATACAAGGAGATATGATATTGATTATGGTTTTGTATTTATTTATGATTTTTTAGTAAGTGATTTAAATGAATAAAGGGAACGTTATTGGTGTTTCAATATGTCCCGCATTCACTGATTGAATTGGGAATCTATCCCATACAACTTATAAGCATTTTATACTTCTAATTAATACTAGATTTGTGCGCATTATTTTTCTTTTAACTTAGTTAGTGCGGATTTCATCACACCTGGTGTCGATGCATTTTTGATTTGGTGTGCTATATGCGATTTGTCGGTATTATTTTTATCACATTTTTTGTTTTCTTGTTATGACTAAAGTAATTTGTTTATATTTTTCTTTTTCTTTTTTCTTTTTGGTCTCTCAGACTGACTTTTGTTTCTCTAGGCATATGCTGCATACCAGTGTTTACGCGTGGGGTAAAAGAATTACACCATGAGTAGGTCTGTCAGACTGACTTTTGATCCTTCATATACTACAGCCTGAAGGATCTAAAGATTAATATATCATCAATTACATCTTTGTTGAGTTCACATGCTCATTTTCTAAAAACTCTTGAAGTATTTAATTTATCCACCTTAATAATACTTATTAAATGTGAGATAGTGGTATAAGATATCTAAGTTAGAGCAAGAATCATATTCATTTTTGTTTGCCACATAATCGATTCCAGAGGCAACAAACTAAAAGGCCAACTTAATAGGTTTTCTTAATTTTTGTGTGCAAATCCCAAAATGTTCATTTGTTAGGCGCTGTAATATAATCATAAGAAAGGATAAGTTTTTCATCAACTATCAACATCTAAAGATTGAGTGCCAATGGAAAATTTTTGAGAAAGGTTTGCATCATACTCTATCAGGGTTCCATAGAAGTTTATTGTCCTTTTGATAGAATTTTGCTCATGAATATCTAGATGGAGGACCAAATTTTATCCCAAATGTCGTGGTGTAAAATAGAACAAAAATCAGGTCTTGCACGACTGTTTGACTTGACAGAATTTTTCTCTTATAGCTTTTGCGTAGGCATCGCTCTCGATAAACTGAACGTACAAGAATACCATATCATAAAATTAGAATCGTAATTGCTTTATATGTATACAAATTTCCTATTGCATATGAATGCATGGAAATGTCACCTTAACAGAGAACCATAAGTCAAAATTATGCTTGAGGTACGACTCATTTCCTGTTGCATTTGTTCTTTACATATTATTCGCTTTTGTATGAGTATTTTAGATAGTTTATACTTAACAATAATACATAGATTGCTATGGTAATAGGTACACTGAAGTAGTGCTAGGATCATGCACCTCACTGATAGCTTGACCTATGTTATTTGAACAACTGTTAAGATATGTTTTAGGTCTTATGTTGTCGTGTTAAATTATCCTAGGTGCTGTTAAATTGTTCCTTATAGGTGACTTGAGGCTCTATGTTATTTCACAAATAAGTATATTTATAGGGATCCCTGATGAAACAATAATAATATTACTGGTGAAGAAATGTTTCCATACAGAAAGGAAAAAAATATAAATTAACCCACGATCGAGGCAAGAAAATCATACGACACATGGCACATGAAACATAGCCCGACACATTTTACACCTCTAGTTCAACCCAAACTGAACCGGTTTACTGGTCCTGGTTGAACCAGAAGTGAACCTTTCTGGGTGAACCAGGTTGGACAAGAAGTGAACCTTTCTAGTTCGCAACGGCTTCTTCAACGTTTGCAACGGTTTTCAACCTTATGTAACGGTTTCTTTAACCTTTGTAACGGTTACTTCAACTGTATCGCAACAGTTTCTGATTCCTTACTCTCTCTTTTTTTGCTGATATGTGCATAAAACTCTTGTCGACTTGTTCCGCACATTTGTCTATGGAAAAACACGATTGTTTTACACAAATTCCCTTAGTCGGCGTCAATATTTGTACCCAAAATTACTTTTAGGCACTAAACGATTGATTGTTGTTGATTATACGAAACTAGAGCTATAAAACGTATAAAGGAAAAATAAAAAAGACAAAGAATTTAACGTGGTTCGGCAAGTGTTGCCTACATCCACGGAGGAATCCCATAGAGAGAGTACTATATTAATATGAGATTACATTAGTTATTATATGGTTAGCTAACCTAGGATTCCATATCGTTTTATGTTTAGGATACATGTATTTATATATATAATTTATGAAACTCTAATTCTGATTCGAACTTGATACGCAAATAACTTGGGCAACAAAATTTCAAAAAACTTCAAGAATTTTTCTTAGCGGGCTTGATTTGCGGGCTCCCGTCTATAAAATGCACGGTACATACAAAAACATTTGGTTAAATCAATATCAAGTTTACTGATACAATTAATCAGTTATATCTAACCTGGACGCATACCTAGGACATATAAAAATAAATAAAATATTTTTCACCACTAGATTAGATTGATAACCAACTACAAAATATGGTCCCCGCCATTAGAGGTGTAAAACGTGACGGCCCGGCACAGCCCGGCACACAAAGTCGCGTGGTTCACGTGCCATGTGTCGTGATGTGCTGTGCCAACGATTTAAACGTGTTGTGCCGTGCTGTGCCTTACTAATCAAAAGCTAGGCACAGCACAGCCCATGGGCATAGCACACGAATAAACGTGTTGTGTCGTGCTGTGCCGTGCGGGCACGCGTGTTATAAACAATTTGAAATCACTTAATGGTATACATTAAGACGGACATTATTACTAGAATCTAAATAGACAGCATATCATTTGAATTTTTTCAAGTAAAATCAACAAGTTTATTATTCAATAAAAAGAAATAACCCATCAAATATAAAATTGGATCATTGTCATGTAAATTAATGTTCTAGTCAAATATAGGTAATGACATTATAACAATAAGTTAACATAAAATGTCAAAAACTAGCAAGAATAGTGACTCTTTTGTGAAATATACACAAAATGTGATGTATTATGCCTTGTTATATTGTGTACTTGTGCATGTTATGACGTGCTTTCTTAACGTGTTGTCTTTGTCTTTGTGCCCACGTGCTAATCCGTGCTTAGAGTCTTCATCTTTGATATCTTGTGCCAATTAGTCAAACCCAAAGACATCCCATTTAACTAACGTCTTTGTCGCCGTCTTGAGCTAAGTCACGTCTTTGGGCTTGGCAACTCAACTTTTTAAGCGTCTTTGGTCAATTGTTCGTGCTTTCGTCTCTGGCACAGTCCAGTTTAGAACGGTCCCCGCCATATCGATACTGACTTAAGAAAGTTGAAGTTCAAACGTTGCATGTTTCGAGAAATTTAAGAATACCATCAACATGCAGTCAGCGTGTTCACATGTATAACAACAAAGGTGCCATTATTTCGGATTAGAGATGATCATTGTTTACCACCCAGATTTTCAACTACCCAAACTTTGAGACAAAAACATCTCCATTGCAGACTAAACAATTCAATCATTTTCGTAGAGAAACAAAATATTTTATTTTATTTAGATTTTTGTTTTAATTTTTCATATAGTATTAGCTGTTTATTCCATTACTGAAGTAATTATATGACATTCCAACTCACTTTCTCTTTTTTTTTTTCCGATACTTATTACTTGTTTATTTTAGTAGAGGCACAAAGATCACTCGATATAACATTATCGTATTGGCTCCCAGTCGCAAAGAGTAGGGATGCCCGTTTCACCGGGACGTTATTGTGCATGAAAGTTTACAAGAAACGTCTGAAGGATATATTGAAAAAGAAGAAAAAACCAAGAATTTACAAGGTCAAAAGACCGTCACATAAAAAGAGCAAAAGTCACTACAAGTTCACTATATCCTCCCACTGGTTCATAATCTGATTAGAAGAGTAATGTTTAAAGATATCCGTAGTTGAGCTCCATAGGTAAAATCCATTTCTTTATAGCAAATTCCATCTCATGTCCAGATTTAGCTCTGCCTCCATGCACCCTCCTGTTACGCTCATTCCAAATTTCCCAGCATGTAGCAAACGGTAGAAGATGCCACACCGTTTTGACCCTGATAGAAACTCTTCCCAATCTCCAGCTGATCACCATCTGTTTGAATTGAAACGGCATTACCCACTTCAAATTCAACGCAGCCAGAAAATAATTCCATAACATACAGTTTTATTATTGATGATCAACGGCACACAAACACGGAAGGAAAAAGGCAATAAACAACTACACTCAGAGACAGACACAACCACGCAACAATAACAGACAACGACGTTAACAAACAGTTACAAAGCAGCAAAGACACACATGCATACGCTCACAAATCCGTGCACATGTGCTCGTACGGTTATTTATTGTGTTTCTGCGCATAGTGATGAACCTAGTGATAAAAGGATGAGCATGGTTCTGCAGAGTAACTAGGAAGGAGAAAGGCACTCGAATTCCGTGAATAAAACTCCACCTGCTGAGCATTTGCCTTTACAATGATCACTTATACACATGGAGCAATCCTTTATTGGAGATGTCTGCAGAGGTGGAGATGGTGTGTTGTTTTTGCAACAACACTCGCAAATCTGCTAACAAGGTTCTACTGTGTTGGAAATTTTGGGTATAAAACAGAGGATGATAACACTAAAATAAATTGTTGTTGTACTCAAAAGCTTTCAAGGCTCGGGTGATTTCTTTTAGACGATTATTTCTACCCTCCCAATATAAATTGGCGATTGCAACAGGTATGCGAAATAATGCCTTCGGGATACAATGAAAGCCCTACAACAGAAATTGGATTCAAGGTTTGCACCCCTTGACCCAACCAAGAACACATGAGAGAGATTTACGATGATGCTTTAGATGGAGAGAAAACGAGGTTGAATTCATTCTCTAGAATGAGAGAGAATTCCTTCACTACTTATAGGGTTATTCATGCCTATTGGAGATGCCTCTTCACTTCCAAAAGACACCTTATGTGTCTTTTGGAATGGTTGTGTCCTTTATGAACCATCACACCTATTAGAGGTGTCCCTTCATCTCCAACTAACATCCATTGTGTTTATCCAACACAGAACACTTCCCCATCATAGTGACAAACCAAAAACGAAAACAGTTTTATTTTCTAAGTTATTGAAAATATCCAACAATCTCCCCCTATTTTCAAAAACCAAAAAACATAAAATAAAATAAAACTTATAAAACCGGAGTGGCCGCATCACTCAAGTGATCGCCTACGTGCCCGAGTGGGATCAAGCCAACGTAGTTCAAGTACAATTGGGACTAAGCATCATCACAAATCAATACATAAATGATAGGTACCTTCCGGGTTTGAACCTTCACTTAGTGTAAGAAACTCAAAGCCTTATCGAGATTCTATGGTGAAACTAGTCTTGAACCAAGTATCCCTTATGATAAAACCGGAGTCTCCACACATATTGATTCCATAAATCATGTGTTCTGTAGCCAAGCACTATAAAGGACTTGTGATTATATCCTTATTCATGAGTCTTCTTTAGAGAACGGTCTTCTTCTCTTAGGAAACGGCCCACATTTCCATACTCATATAGGTAAGTCTCGAAGGTGTTTATGCGAGACACCTTTTACTAATCACAGACTCATTAAGGATTTACATCCATCCTATTTTCTTGCAGACAAACCAGCACTAACTTGAAATGGGAAGTTTTATGTTAGTGCTTCATAATCTATAGTCATAACTTGTTGGTACCACATTGAACCTTGTTTATCTTTTTCAAAACATAGGTTGGGTTTAAAACTATGGGAGATCAACCTTCCTTCTGCAGACCTTAGTCCCATTTCTATATACTTCATTGAAATTAATTCCTTTGGGAGACTCTTCATAAGTAGGTCTACCAAGCTTTTCTCCGTTTCAATGGTTAACTGCAATTACTCCTTTCTTGAGTAATTGACTTATCGTTCCTTTTCTAAGACTTGTATGTCTTGACTTTTCATTATAAGTCTTGTTAAAGACGTTATAGATCATATCCTGATTCACAATTAATCAAGACCGCTTGAGATGGCTTCTTCCAAAAATGGGATCTCTACAAATTAAGTTCTAAGCCATTCCTCCTCATTTAATTGCATCTACTCATGCAATCAATTCTGAAAACATTATTAAAAAATGTTCCTATTTGATTTTACAAAATAATTGTAACTTCTCTAGTGATCCTAATTAACATTAACGGTTAATTCAAAAGAAGTCATTACAGACTTGCATACACTAGAGGCATAGGAAATTTGTAGGCAACTTATATAATTGCTATCTCAACAAATATAATACCATGATGAGTACTCTTCTACTCATGCCCAATCTTCTACAAATTTATACCCAAAAACATAGACAATGTACGTCTATTTAACATTTTACATTATGTAATGTAAATGTTCACAATTTATGCATCGGTAATATCGTAACACCTCATCGTTGGATATTTGGTCGCGCGCCCAATCTTCCAATACGTTACATATTTACCGGTATTCCACTTTCCTTTTCGATGTCATTTAATACATCCCATTTTCCAAATTTTGGAACCTATAATTCTTATCGCAAGAATTATGTTCATGTCATACCGTTGTTGTCTCAACAATTATGACAGATTACAACACTAGGAAATTTGTATGACAACGGCATATAAATTCTCCCCCAATTTCATGATTATTTATCATGAAATCACTTTTACTTGATTCAAGGGTCGGATACCTAAGTCCGAGAACTACGGGATAAGACTTTCAAGTTGGACAATCATACAACATATTTAATTAGACAACAAGAACTAAGAACGAAAAGAAAGTCGCTGAGTTCCCTTATGCAAAACCTTTTGGGTATTCTAGTCCAAGAAACAATATTTCTTGAAGACATCTAATCAAACAAATTATGAGCAATTTTAAAACACCCAAAGCATATCTCAATTTAAGAGATCAAAAAACCATAATAAAAATGCTGACATTTTCTCATTTTTGAAGTTGGTATTCATAGCCATATACATATAACTAACTAGTGTCCATGGAATTTGCTTGATCAATTGACGTAAATGTGAATTTTTCAAAATTTAAACACCGATTATAGATTGTGCAAAAGGATTTGCTCTTATCAATCACATATGTGATGCACACCAATCTCAAAGCACTACATGTATTATGTGTATATGGATCATGAAATTCAGGTTCCCTAATTTGTCACAAATTGAAGAAATGAAAATTTAAGTGGTTTTCATTCTAGGTTACCAATCAATCACGATTACAAAACTCAATCCATGAGATGCGGCAGCAAGAAAGACTAAACCATGTGATTACTATTGACGTAAAATTAATTTATACTAACCGTTTTTTCTTCTGGTTAGATTTCCGCCGCCACTTCACAGGGAATTTTGAAAAGACGATTCACGGTTCATAAGTTTGAATCCAAAAACGCAACATCCGTTCATGTAGATGTTAATGTCTGGGAGGAGCCGCACAAGGGTACTTCTCAATACTCTTTCATTTCTTGTTCTTCTAGTTTTATTTTTTTCTGCACACACAAGAGAGATTAAACTAATCAACAAATGGAGTATGTATATAGATTTTAAGAAAGAGATACAAATAAATTCTCTGAAAACTCCTCATGTTCGCTCCTTTCTCAGAGACGTCCGACGGTATTTGTCGGTCGACAAAAGTTAAATCAATATACTTAGCACCAAATTTACTCTTGTTCCAAAATGGTAGTAACCCCAATCACGGACCCACACGAGATTTTGTATTTGTTGGTAGTAAGTAAGCGTTTTCTCTACACACTTTGGTACTTAACAACTACCAACATTTCAGTAACAGAATCTTGTAAAAGTACAGCAACGTCAAGACTTTTTGTTTCCAAGAAATTCAATCATGGAAGCGTTCTTTGAATCAGTTGTTGCACCCTCCATCAACGAAAACTAATCGTCTAAAACTGTTGGAAATTTTGGGTATAAAACAGAGAATGATAACACTAAAAGAAATTGTTGTTGTACTCAAAAGCTTTCAAGGCTTGGGTGATTTCTTTTAGACGATTATTTCTACCCTCCCAATATAAATTGGCGATTACAACAGGGTATGCGAAATAATGCCTTCGGGATACAATGAAAGCCCTACAACAGGAAATTGGATTCAAGGTTTGCACCCCTTGACCCAACCAAGAACACATGAGAGAGATTTCTGATGATGCTTTAGATGGAGAGAAAACAGGTTGAATTCATTCTCTAGAATGGGAGTATTCCTTCACTACTTATAGGGTTATTCATGCCTATTGGAGATGCCTATTCACTTCCAAAAGACACATAAGGTGTTTGTTGGGAATGGTTGTGTCCTTTATGAACCATCACACATATTAGAGGTGTCCCTTCATCTCCAACTAACATCCATTGTGTTTATCCAACACAGAACACTTCCCCATCATAGTGACAAACCAAAAACGAAAACAGTTTTATTTTCTAAGTTATTGAAAATATCCAACATACTGTGCACCGTTGCGTTACCATTGAACTATCCATGCCAGAACATTTCTTTTTACACTCACTTGGACAAGTACCACAATCACTGCTAAGAGCTACATACATGTCTTCAAATTGGCACATATTATTTGGAGGTGGTGGGGGTGTTGGTAAAGGGAAACATGGAGATGAAGGTGGTGAAAGTGAAGTTTTGGGTGGTTTGCACCATTGTGGAGGTGGAGGCGGTGGTTGAGGCGACGCATGTGGTGGGGACGATGATGGTGGAGGTGGTGGTGGTGTTGGAGGTGTCAATAGAGGTGCTGGAGTTGGTGACGGTGGTGGTGGAGATGGCGGTGAAGGTGGTGGTGGTGTTGGAGGTGGCAATAGAGGTTCTGGAGTTGGTGACAGTGGTGTTGGAGGTGGAAATATAGGTGCTGGAGTTGGTGAAAGTGGTGGTGGAGATGGAGCTGGGTGGAGGTGGTGGTTTGAATTTCCCACAACAACACTGTTCATACCATTTATAGGAAGGGTTAGGAACCGCCTGACCACCTGCAACGCACTCTGCCCTTGTCAACCAACGCTCTTTTCTCCTGCATTTCTCCTCACAGGATGGGTTACTAATGCAATATTTTCCATTTATACGTTCAATCTTGTCGTAGTCTTCACCTGGCTGACATATATTGTAATCGTGTGGCCATCCACCGTTAAACTCGGACTCAGGTAGATGAGGAAGTAGGGTTGGCAATGTGGAAGAAGACACTGGTGATGATGATCTTCCACAACAACACTTACATCTTATGTCATTATCACCAGCAACAAGACAACCATATGAAACAGCAGGAAGTTGTAAATCCAAACATTGTTTACTGCACCAGTTCTCACAAAATTCGCAACCTGTCCCCTTGCCAGGATGATTTCTTGAGTCCATGTATATATCCCCAGCAATGCACATATCCCTCTTCCATGCCGTTACCATATCTACGAACGCATGATATGGTGTTAACAATGACATAATGTAGTGTATGACAAGCACTTATAGAAATCCAAAGCAGATCAAAAGAAAATATAGTTATTATATGCGTACGAAACTTAGATCTTGATGTATTTGAATCCCATGTAATCTCTATTTTTATCATGAATGAAATTCTATGAGATTTTTTCCAAAAAAAATGAACTGTAAATTGAGTTACTAGTATCCGTAAGAAATTTAAAACTTACAAGTACTAACAATGAGGCATATAGTTAATATTGCGAAGACACTGGAACCATTGAAAATCCCAGGAGACTGTCTCCAAATTATCCTCATTTTCGCTAATCAGCTCGATAACACAGCTAGTTTACTTGTTTTTTTTTTCTTTTCTTTTCTTGTTCTGAACTTTGATATACTTTCTGAAATGCATTTTGAAGTGAACAATTTATAGAGGCTAAAGGTGAGAGTCACTTGAAAAACAAGAATACGTTGTTGTGATTACGTATCAATAAGCCGTAATAGTTTATTGAGAAAATAACTAAAAATTGTCCATTATTTTCTCCTTGATGAATCGTTCGTTCACACCTTACGCGTTTCCATCATTCGCATTATTCTTGTTACTCTATAAAATTTGGTAACCCCGGTAACGGTGATATTAATTTAAGAAGGTTGAAATTCAAACATCTCGTAAGTCTGAACAAATTAAAAATCATTTGTCCACCTGCAGTCGAGTGTACACACATATATGACAATGAAGATGCAATTATTTTGAATTATCTTGGATTCAGATAAGTTGGTATGTCTATTTTTTTCTCTTCGAGACCAAAACAGCTCAGTCACAGATTAAACAATTCAATCAATCTTACAAAAAAATCAAATATTTGATTTGATTCGGACTGTTTTTAATTATTTTTTACATTGTCATATAAAATTGAGATGCCAACGAAATGAGGGTAACGAGCACACATGAGCATACCTTTGACAAACAAACAACTATGTATGAATCCAACAACAACATGTGACCCAAACAAACAATACCTAATGTAATCAAACGATTGGATGGTCACTGTAATTCTATATTTGTTGGATTTTTTTTCTTTTAATTCTTCATTAATGATAGCTAGCAGTATGTATTAAGTACTTAGTTGGTAACACATACAAATCACAATTATTTCTGATGAGATTGCATTTAGTGTGGACATCGCATTTCTTCCTGACTCTATATTTGTTTTAGAAATGCCAAAGAAATTTCATTTTGTTTGACCATTGGAAATAGTTAGAATGTCATATAATTACTTCACAACTAAGCTTTATATTGTTTTTCAACTCATTCACATCATGAATTACTTGAATTTTTTTGATTCAAGCTCCATACTCGAAGAGATACGTAGATCAAATTAGAAATTGACATCACAGATTACTGAAATTAATTAATAATTAATTAAGTTTTAATATACTAATAATCTTGTTCTACTTATTCAGATAAGAGGGAGTTTTATGGAAATATCTGCTCTTTTTGTTTGATTTAAGTAAATTTAGAGGGACTTATATATAGAACTGCTCCCCTAAAATATCTTAGTATAAGGGATGGAGACCCTTTAAGGGGTGAATGGTGGGTCTTACGGGAATGTGAATCCACCTGACGATTTTTTAGCTGTGTGTCTACAGGATCTGCTTTGTGCAGAATTTCTGTTGATTAATTTGAACAAAACTATAATAAAGTTCAAGAAATATGATACAAACAACAAATAGCTCAAATGCTTGAACGTTTTTTTCTTCTTCTGAGCACAATGTTTACGTATACCCACTACACACAACTAGCCTCTAGAGATGAGTATACTTCAGATTCTTCTGCTGCACCGATTCATCCAAGAGGCATTATTGAGATGATCCTTTCATAATGGAGTATTTGGAATCCACCTCTCAAACATGTCATAGCATTCTTTTGGCTTGTATACTGGAGCTGAATGACCGGCTCCCTGAATTCAAAGGTATGAAGAAAAAAAATGTTAAAAGTTAATTAAGAGTATGGCTAAAAATGACTAGCTGTGGGTTCTACTTGCCTTGACTGTCGCGTATGTTAAGCCATTAGAATAAGTCCTTGTGTACCTACAAAACAAGGAATCATTGAAACATTACCTTTAAGATACAGTAAATAGTTGCGATCTTCATAATGAGTTATATAATTGTCAATATTAACATACCCTGCAACTTGGTCACTCAGGAACCAAGGACGCCAGTCATCTGTTATGGACAAGTTGGTGAGTGTTCGTATCCATGCTTTCGTAGATATATGTGGAACTACTGTATCCAGATCACCACTGTGATTTGAAGATTTGTAAAGCTTGTCATAAGTAATCCAGTAAATAAAGCAAAAACAGCTCCCAAAGGAAGTAGATACTAGAAAAGCAAATATTTACATACTTTATAATGCTTTCATGAACTTACTTGTAAATAAGAGATCTATAACCTTTTGTGCTAATGTTGTGATGATATTCTATACAGCTCTCAAGCTCAATTCCGTAACGTAAGTCCCTATTGCACCTTACCCATTTTTTGGTTGTTCGCTGTTCAAAGTTAACCCATAATTATAATATGTAGGGATATTTTGACTTAGGTGCCCATAAAATGGTACGCCTTTGCGTTTGGTGCCTAACTTTGTCCAACTTTGAGTTAGGTACCCAATGGGTCCCAGTCAAACACAGTCAATACGTTGACTGTTACCCACTGGGCACCTAACTCAAAGTTGGACAAAATTAGGCACCAAACGCAAACGCAGTACCATTTCATAACCTTAAGTCAAAATATCTCCACACGAGATAGTTACGATTATACCACACTTTGGGGTACCTCAACTTATCAGAAATTCATGAAATTTTTACACTAAGTTGCTTACATATAGAGAAACAACAAGTCCAAAATTCACTTGATTCTAACTGTTCATCAAAAAGATATACACACTTCAACATGGTTTTTCGGATCCCACACACGGGATATTTTGACTTAGGTGCCCATAAAATGGTATGCCTTTATGTTTGGTGCTAACTTTGTCCAAATTTGAGTTAGGTGCCCAATGGGTAACAGTCAACCACAGTCAATACGTTGACTGTGACCCACTGGGCACCTAACTCAAAGTTGGACAAAGTTAGGCACCAAACGCATAGACATACCATTTTATGGGCACCTAAGTCAAAATATCCCTAATATGTAAAATTGCATAACATAATGTAAGGGAAAGGAAATTGAGAACAGAGAAATTCAGAAAACTATAGTGATTCAATCAAGGCGGAAGTCACTAGGCTAACCTCGCATCGTTATTTATATTCTAACTTAAGTTTTCGTATTACACATATACCTCTCTAGTATGCAGTGCTTTTCCAACCCCATCATCGTTCGCCCAATACTCCAACAATACCTTACCATAATCCTACAACGTTTATGATATGAATAAGTAAAATTCAGAAGACGGATGATTGGTTCATGCATATAACAAGAGCAGGGAAAACAAGGAGAGATTACCCGCAAGCAACTAGGAGGGAGAAGATGTTTTTCAGCGACCAAACCTTGACTGTTCACGTATGTTGGGATGAACTTCAACATAATGATGAGGCATGTCTAAAACTTTAGCCGTGACACCATGTAAATCATTTCCTGAATACCTCAAGTTGACGCCAATCATAGGGACTTCAGGCCCCTTCCGATTTATCACAAGAAGCCTAGGAATAAGAAACTTCTCTTTCCCAACTTGAAATGATATTTTGTAACGATCAGCTCCAGTATACCCAGTTGGTTTAGCTAAAGGTACCAAAACCTCACGATTTACACCGAATACAGGACATTGATGACCAATCATATCATGCCAAACAGTTCTTTGGGAATGATATTGACCCATTTTGCTCATGGGAACTATGTCTCCAGGTCTATAAGCAACTGAAATCGAAGCTAAGCACAAGAACGAACAGAGAAGGATGGATAATGAGGTCGGGATCTGAACCCTGAAATTCGTCGCCATGATTTGGGTATTTTTCTTCAGAAAATCTCTTTCTATCAGAGTCAAGAAGAAGAAGACTTCCCCGTCCATTTACAATCATCTCTTTGGGGTTGAACGAAGGAATAAGTGTATTATCACATCGGGGCTCCAGAACTTGCTTTTCATTAATTCCTGAGATTAACTATAAAAAGGAACTCAAATGTTTAGAATCTCACACAGTTGTTATTCTTTCGGCTACCCTATTTTCTAAAATTGTTTCCAGTAAGTTGTCAGATATAACAAGGTACATGGAGAGGAAAAAAAATAATTCAACTCACCCTTCAAATGCTCGCCGATCTTAGGAATAATTCGAGTTTGAGCAGAGCCGATCCTGTGCGTATTAGGGCCCGGTGCGAACGTAATCGCAGGGCCTGTTTACGTTCAATTTTTTTTCCCTATAATTTCGAGTAGCAATGAGAAAATGAAACTAAGCCGATTGATATAGGAATTACCCGTGCCGTTTCACAGTGACGTAAATATGGAATGTTTAAGTTTGCTTTGCACGGGATCGCGGTATCCAGAACTTCATCCAAATTGATGAGCTTTGTATCTTTTTTGCACGCATTTCCCTTTGCAAAGGAAACAAACAAATTGTCAATGCATGTAAGTAATTTTAATGTGTACAATGAATAATTCACATAGAAACAGGGACGGAGGGAAGTGGGTGCAAGTGGGGTCGCTTGCACCCACTAGAATATGTGTTTCAGTGAGAATTTGGCTAGATTTCTTGTAATTTTGATACCATGTGGGTGCAAATTTCTGTGACACAATTGAAATTTAGATAAAAAGATAAATATTAATGGTGTTAGTTTCAATGTGCACCATTCCTTTGCCGAAATTGGTGTATTCCTAATAAGATTAATGGTGTTGTAGCAAAAGTGGCAAGCTTTATACCTTATGAGCTTCAGTATTACTTTTAAATGTAGCTTAATATAGATCAATTTTTTAAAAAAAATTGAGTCTCTGTAAAAAAAATTATGACCCCATAGCATTTAGGTC